>CM041043.1:0-12500 GCA_023078785.2 Hyles euphorbiae | reverse complement strand
CGTATAATTAATATAATTGTGATGTGTAATAGATGTAGTTTAATGTATGTATGTATTTATCTCAAATTTCACGGGGAATATCATAATAGTTAAAACAAAATAAAAGGAATGTTGGGTGTTGGTTGGAACAATACCCATTGTTCTCGGCTCGACCGTGGGAAAATTTGCGCGCGGAGGCGCTCCAGTCCGGTCGGCCGAGTTCAATGACGTAATGTGTAATTTGATATATTCGTTAAAATAGTATGTGTCACCGTGTATGTTGATTAATTGTTTAATGTGTATTGATCATAAAGTCAATGATTGTATGTAACTACCCTATAGGTAATTATGTGTTGCGCAAATATTTTAATAATTTGTATAATGTATAATTAATATAGTGGTGATGTGTAATATATTTAGTTTAATGTAAATATGTATTTATATCGAATTACAAGGGGAATATATTAATAGTTAAAGCAAAATGAAAAGAATGTTGGATGTTGGTTCGAACAATACCCATTGTTCTCGGCGCGACCGTGGGAAAATTTTCGCGCGGCGCAGCGGTGCGGCGCTTTCGTCCGGGCGGCCGGATTCAATGACGTAATGTGTGATTTGATATATTTGATAGAATAATGTGTGTCACTGTGTATGTTGATTAATTGTTTAATGTGTATAGATCTTAAAGTTAATGACTGTATGTAAATACCCTAAAGATAATTATGTGTTACGCAAATATTGTAATAATGCATAGAATGTATATAGAAGATATTGTATAGATAAGTGCCTGGCCAAACTAAAGCCGCGCACGTAAGGAATCACTGGGGGGCAGCGCTGCGTCCCAAGCCCGCGGCGCGGCCATTGTTCGGGGTGCAATAACAAGTTATATGGGTGTTTGAAATGAATAGCAAGATAATTGTTTTTAAGTAACAAATTAGATATATATTGTGAGCGTGATTATGTAAGAAGATATGTTTGAAGATTTGTTTTAGTAGTATATTGATATATGTTAGGATATTATTGGAATATTTTAAATTAAAATTTTTTAAAAGGAGTATGTGTTTGATTATGTGTTAGTGTGATGTATATTTGTTAAATGAGACAGTGTATGCGATCATGTAAAATTACTGTGCGAGTAAGCAAATGGAGAATAATATTAACGGGGTTAGGCCAAATCCATGATCAAAGCGCAGGAAGCGGCAAATTGTATGGTTACTTAGATGTGCAGCGCGATAGCAGCAATGGGTCACGGAGCCCGAACGCGGCCTCCGGCGGCCGGCCACAGCCGCCGTCGGGCCGAGCGGGCGAGGTCAATTAGTGACAAGGTTGAGTGTGTCGAAAGTAAGAGTGGTAGCAGCAATGGATTTTAGTATAGTTATTGGTAGTTCAAAGATGTTTGTGTGTGTAAGAAAGCGTTAGGGGTTGGATGTGAGTGAGGTATGAAAGGATAAATGCGGTGTATATATAGTACACTAATGAGTAGTAAAAGATATGAATATTAGTGTGCTTGGTTATATTAACTTAGATGCTTAAGCGCGGAGTAGAGAATATCAAATTGAGTATAAAAGAAAAAGTATATAATTACTTAATGACTAATCAAAAGCGCGCAAAAACGTTATTATGATCTAATAACAGTGAAATAAGTATAATGAGTGGAGAAGGAATAATACATATGTCCTTATGTAAAAATGAATTGGACCAAATGATGTTAGTGAATGTTAAGGTAATATGTATATATAAGTAAGGTATAGTATGAAATGTGTTGTTTTGAAAAATATCAATTACGTGGCTCCTGGTGGACGACATGAGCACTATATGGTGCAATCATTCGCAAGGGGCTCACGCTCCGCCGTGCATGATGCGATCCTTACGCCGCTACAAGGGCCGACTCGGCTAAGCACAGTTTGCTATTGCCGCGGCGCAGGCGCATGGCGTAATTTCCCTACAAGGGAGTTCCGCGATGCACAGCAGATTTAAATGGTTATTTACAAGAAATACATTATTAAAAACTTATTCTAGGTACATTAAGCCTACTTATAAGTGAAGAGTTAATACTCGAGAAATGAAAATGGGATAAAAATCAATCACTTAAATACTCAATATTAAGCTTATGTTATTGTACTTTTTCACTGCAGTTACACAGCAATTCTGCGTGAAAATGAAACAATAATGGAGGATAATGATACATGGGACTCGAAAGAATGAAAATAAACGAAAATCATAGGTGTATAGGAAATTAAGTGTTAATATTGTTTATAGTGGCACGCAACAGTGCCCCTTGCCGTTTCCTCAGTGACTCGCAAGAGATGCGAGTTGCCAAGACAAAACGGCAGGCGTCAATCGTGAAATTCCTATGCAAAACCTCGATGGATGCTAATGATTTAAAGTGAAGTATAATACATTTGCACAGAGAATAGGATGCGTAGAAAGTGAAAGGTAATAACCAGTGTATATTAATATTGTTGACTAGATGTGAAAAGAAAGAAAATGGCGTTGAATGAGTGATTGATAAGCGTGGTGTATGTATAAAGTATTTAATATGTAAGTGTGAGAAAAGAATATGAGTGTTAGTTGTGTAAGAGGAACTTAGAGCTATACATGAAGTAAAACATTATAATAATATTAAGAGCTAACTAGTTAAACATCAAATCATAAATTTTAAACACATTACTCACCCGCCGAGGCAAGTCCCATGCTGTCTAATTTGTGACTTCAGTGCGTGGAATAAGGTCGAAAATGTTATGTCTATTAGCCGCCGTGAGCGTGTCAAGGCATGAAAGGGGCCTGAGGCGGCGACAAGACACCAGGGGGCAGGGAGGTTAGAGGGGTTGGCGCGGCGGGCGGGCGATGCGTACTGAGAGTTGACAATAGGCACGGATTGATTATATCAAAGTGATATCAGCCCGCGCTAATGATAGTTCGGGCCGATATCACCCCGTTTACATAGTAGTTGGTTTCAATTCGAATTAATCTTACAAACTAGGTTGTTATATGCTAATAAAATTGATAATGTTATACACTTATAGAAGTTAGGTAGTTATATTGCAATAGTAGTGTTTGGAGTAATATAGGGTAAGACTGAGAGCTGTATAGTGGAAAATGGGGATGGAGGTAAGAGAACGTGAGAGATGATTGGTATGGGTAGTTAAAGAAGAGAAGCACATATATTAGTGTATAAAATAAAAGAGTATAAGTAGTAGCGTAATTAATAATAAGTAGTGGTTGTATAAAATAAAATAATCTTAAGATTAATTGTATAACTAACATAGTAATGGTTTGTACAATAGATATTAGGTGCTACTTACTGAGAGAGTGGAGTTTTAGCCCGCCGAGTATTGGCGCAGGAATCGAGCCGAGACGCCGCTATGGGGAGGCGACTCAAGCGACGCGAACCCGAGCCATGCTCAAGCGAGTGTGTGTCGAATGTGTGAAAGGTGTGTGTGAGTTGTGCTTGCGGTGTGTGAATGCATGTTTAGTAGTTAGCGAGTTGTATGCGTGTTGTTTAGTGTGTCGATTCAACTCCGGAACCGACACGGGGCGCGATGTTATGCGCGTGCGCTCGCATTAAGTGATAGGAGAGAGTGCGGGCTACTGGCCGTAATCGACCCGTTGCCCGATCCTCTCCCTCATAGAGCGGAGGCGCGGACAAGTGGGCGATGTCGCCTTATGTCCCGTGTCGATTTTAGAGTTGAAACGAGTGTTGTGGTTGACACAGTTGTAGCAAGTCGGTTTACCCTTCTTTTCCCTTATAGGGCAGCTATCTGCGGTGTGTTTACTGTCTGCGCAGTGAGCGCAGGGTGAACTTGTGTTAGTGCATTTGGCCTTAGTGTGCCCAAACTGTAAACAGCGGAAACACTGTAGGAATGGGGAGAAGTCCTCTGCGTGGACACGTTGATAGTCCACGCAGACCCGCCCCAACTCAGTGATCCGCCGCCATACATTAGGGCACGCAACAAGCACAGCGTTGTAGAGTTTTTCGTTGCGGTTGCTGCGCTTGAACCTAAAACATAGGTCCGCGTCGCTCTCGATTAGTGCTCCAATATCGGGGTTTTGGCCGCGTATAATAGACACGAGTTCTTCCGCGGGTACATCGCCAGAGACGCCCTTCAAAATTATCATTGGCATGAGCCGGCGAGCGGGTTCGGCGCTTACGCGCTCGGCCGCTCGCAGGCGATTGAGGGCGTCGTCGCGTTGTTCCGCGGAGTCAAACTCCACTCTCAGCTTATTATTAGACAATGTCTGGACTTTCGCAGGCGCATATGTTGTTTCACGGAATGAGATGGATTTTTTGAATGCAGAGACGGCTTCTTCCTTCGTCTTAACGTTCTCTTTAGGGGTGACGATAATGGCGGGGCGAGTTGTTGGAGGCGCTGGAACGGATGGTGTTTTCGCAGAGGTGGGTTTAGCGGCAATCCGACCGCTAGCGGAGGCAGCGGCGGAGGCCGCAGCGGAGGCAACGGTGGCGTAGGTCACTTTGGCCTGTTGTTGCTGTTGTTGCAAGAGATCTTGTTTTATATTTTCAACTGCGGTTAGGTGCTTGGTCATCTCCTCTCTTACGCAAGTCATGATGTCGTCTTTTAACTTGGTAGTATCGACGCTAGGGGTTGGTGCGGGGCCTGCGCCATCGTGTGGCGCGAAGCCGCAGCATAGGAGCGTGTTCGCCAACATACGGACATCGTCGGACGCTACACAAATGCGGCGTTTATTCGCCGCGGTGACACTTTTGGCGTCTCTGACCGCCGTGGTGATGATGTCAGCAAGTTTATTCAACGCGGTGGTGAAAGTAAAAATGTCATTGGGGTTAATTTCATCCGACCCAATATGTGTCGTTGGCTCCTCAATAGCTTGCGACATTGTGCATACAAGCTGTCAGGTTCATATGAACCCAACTCAGTAAAGCAGTAAAGTTATTACGCACTAAGCATCAGTCAACAAAGTTTTAAAACTCAAATATTCAAAAATCACTAAACAGTGCACCGAGGCACACCGTCCCCGCTCCCGCAACCCGGCCGCACCTCAAGGGTCGCCCTCGACCGTGGGAAAGGAATGCGGCGGCGGCCAGCCGGCCGCGGGAACAAAGTGCCCGTGCCGCAGCGCGCTATCACTATCTAGGTTTTGTCAGATTAGAGTCACTTATTATTGCACTAGAAATGTCAAACTTGGTACAGGTCTAGAGGAGGTCCGGCGCTACACGAGTGTGTAAATAAAATGTTATAAATGCACTGAATCAATACAAAATTTGAGCATGAAAGTGTCACTGTCACAGTATTTCACAAATTAAAAAGTCAAAAGTCACAGCGGGGAAAAGTCTTATTTCCTAGGTTACAGATAATTCGAAGGTGTGAGATTTCGTAAGTACCTACCAGAGGTCTGTCCGCACACAATGACACTAAAAACTAATTTAAAACACTAAGCTAACACTAGAAAAATAGTCACTAAATTGTCACTGTCACAGCAAAGTTTAGGTCACATTAAAAATACTAAATCTCAGCCAAATCAAGCCAGAAAAATCTGAAATTCAGCGAGATGATAGTACTCGAGTATGCGCACAAGGTTAAACACTAAAAACACTAGGTCATAGATCTTAATCCTAACTTAAGACCTAAAAAGTGTCACTTTCACAGTTTTTGCACGTTTTTCACTATAAATTTGTCTATAACTTCGCGATTTTCAGCGGGAAAAATCTGAAACTTGGCAGGAGTATGCGGGGGATCCTCCTGCACCGAACTACAGTCCAAAAAGTGGGGGTCACAGATCGTTCCTTGACGCCGCACGCACTTTTGTCCCCGAGGATTTTCGGAGTTTCAGTTTTTCCACGATAACTTTTCCGGAAAATGTTCGATCACTTCGCGGTTTTCACTGTTCGATAGAGCGTCTCAGCGCGCACATTTGGATACCAAACACTTATAACTTTTCAACATTGTTACCACTTTTTCGATTTTTCGCGAGAACTTAGCCGTTTTTCGGCGCGGGAGCGATGCGTAAACGATCCGCTCGCGACCGCGGCTGGGCTGAGACTGGTTAGGTTAGGTTAGGTTAGGTTAGGTTAGGTTAGGTTAGGTTAGGTTAGGTTAGGTTAGGTTAGGTTAGGTTAGGTTAGGTTAGGTTAGGTTAGGTTAGGTTAGGTTAGGTTAGGTTAGGTTAGGTTAGGTTAGGTTAGGTTAGGTTAGGTTAGGTTAGGTTAGGTTAGGTTAGGTTAGGTTAGGTTAGGTTAGGTTAGGTTAGGTTAGGTTAGGTTAGGTTAGGTTAGGTTAGGTTAGGTTAGGTTAGGTTAGGTTAGGTTAGGTTAGGTTAGGTTAGGTTAGGTTAGGTTAGGTTAGGTTAGGTTAGGTTAGGTTAGGTTAGGTTAGGTTAGGTTAGGTTAGGTTAGGTTAGGTTAGGTTAGGTTAGGTTAGGTTAGGTTAGGTTAGGTTAGGTTAGGTTAGGTTAGGTTAGGTTAGGTTAGGTTAGGTTAGGTTAGGTTAGGTTAGGTTAGGTTAGGTTAGGTTAGGTTAGGTTAGGTTAGGTTAGGTTAGGTTAGGTTAGGTTAGGTTAGGTTAGGTTAGGTTAGGTTAGGTTAGGTTAGGTTAGGTTAGGTTAGGTTAGGTTAGGTTAGGTTAGGTTAGGTTAGGTTAGGTTAGGTTAGGTTAGGTTAGGTTAGGTTAGGTTAGGTTAGGTTAGGTTAGGTTAGGTTAGGTTAGGTTAGGTTAGGTTAGGTTAGGTTAGGTTAGGTTAGGTTAGGTTAGGTTAGGTTAGGTTAGGTTAGGTTAGGTTAGGTTAGGTTAGGTTAGGTTAGGTTAGGTTAGGTTAGGTTAGGTTAGGTTAGGTTAGGTTAGGTTAGGTTAGGTTAGGTTAGGTTAGGTTAGGTTAGGTTAGGTTAGGTTAGGTTAGGTTAGGTTAGGTTAGGTTAGGTTAGGTTAGGTTAGGTTAGGTTAGGTTAGGTTAGGTTAGGTTAGGTTAGGTTAGGTTAGGTTAGGTTAGGTTAGGTTAGGTTAGGTTAGGTTAGGTTAGGTTAGGTTAGGTTAGGTTAGGTTAGGTTAGGTTAGGTTAGGTTAGGTTAGGTTAGGTTAGGTTAGGTTAGGTTAGGTTAGGTTAGGTTAGGTTAGGTTAGGTTAGGTTAGGTTAGGTTAGGTTAGGTTAGGTTAGGTTAGGTTAGGTTAGGTTAGGTTAGGTTAGGTTAGGTTAGGTTAGGTTAGGTTAGGTTAGGTTAGGTTAGGTTAGGTTAGGTTAGGTTAGGTTAGGTTAGGTTAGGTTAGGTTAGGTTAGGTTAGGTTAGGTTAGGTTAGGTTAGGTTAGGTTAGGTTAGGTTAGGTTAGGTTAGGTTAGGTTAGGTTAGGTTAGGTTAGGTTAGGTTAGGTTAGGTTAGGTTAGGTTAGGTTAGGTTAGGTTAGGTTAGGTTAGGTTAGGTTAGGTTAGGTTAGGTTAGGTTAGGTTAGGTTAGGTTAGGTTAGGTTAGGTTAGGTTAGGTTAGGTTAGGTTAGGTTAGGTTAGGTTAGGTTAGGTTAGGTTAGGTTAGGTTAGGTTAGGTTAGGTTAGGTTAGGTTAGGTTAGGTTAGGTTAGGTTAGGTTAGGTTAGGTTAGGTTAGGTTAGGTTAGGTTAGGTTAGGTTAGGTTAGGTTAGGTTAGGTTAGGTTAGGTTAGGTTAGGTTAGGTTAGGTTAGGTTAGGTTAGGTTAGGTTAGGTTAGGTTAGGTTAGGTTAGGTTAGGTTAGGTTAGGTTAGGTTAGGTTAGGTTAGGTTAGGTTAGGTTAGGTTAGGTTAGGTTAGGTTAGGTTAGGTTAGGTTAGGTTAGGTTAGGTTAGGTTAGGTTAGGTTAGGTTAGGTTAGGTTAGGTTAGGTTAGGTTAGGTTAGGTTAGGTTAGGTTAGGTTAGGTTAGGTTAGGTTAGGTTAGGTTAGGTTAGGTTAGGTTAGGTTAGGTTAGGTTAGGTTAGGTTAGGTTAGGTTAGGTTAGGTTAGGTTAGGTTAGGTTAGGTTAGGTTAGGTTAGGTTAGGTTAGGTTAGGTTAGGTTAGGTTAGGTTAGGTTAGGTTAGGTTAGGTTAGGTTAGGTTAGGTTAGGTTAGGTTAGGTTAGGTTAGGTTAGGTTAGGTTAGGTTAGGTTAGGTTAGGTTAGGTTAGGTTAGGTTAGGTTAGGTTAGGTTAGGTTAGGTTAGGTTAGGTTAGGTTAGGTTAGGTTAGGTTAGGTTAGGTTAGGTTAGGTTAGGTTAGGTTAGGTTAGGTTAGGTTAGGTTAGGTTAGGTTAGGTTAGGTTAGGTTAGGTTAGGTTAGGTTAGGTTAGGTTAGGTTAGGTTAGGTTAGGTTAGGTTAGGTTAGGTTAGGTTAGGTTAGGTTAGGTTAGGTTAGGTTAGGTTAGGTTAGGTTAGGTTAGGTTAGGTTAGGTTAGGTTAGGTTAGGTTAGGTTAGGTTAGGTTAGGTTAGGTTAGGTTAGGTTAGGTTAGGTTAGGTTAGGTTAGGTTAGGTTAGGTTAGGTTAGGTTAGGTTAGGTTAGGTTAGGTTAGGTTAGGTTAGGTTAGGTTAGGTTAGGTTAGGTTAGGTTAGGTTAGGTTAGGTTAGGTTAGGTTAGGTTAGGTTAGGTTAGGTTAGGTTAGGTTAGGTTAGGTTAGGTTAGGTTAGGTTAGGTTAGGTTAGGTTAGGTTAGGTTAGGTTAGGTTAGGTTAGGTTAGGTTAGGTTAGGTTAGGTTAGGTTAGGTTAGGTTAGGTTAGGTTAGGTTAGGTTAGGTTAGGTTAGGTTAGGTTAGGTTAGGTTAGGTTAGGTTAGGTTAGGTTAGGTTAGGTTAGGTTAGGTTAGGTTAGGTTAGGTTAGGTTAGGTTAGGTTAGGTTAGGTTAGGTTAGGTTAGGTTAGGTTAGGTTAGGTTAGGTTAGGTTAGGTTAGGTTAGGTATAGGTTAGGTTAGGTTAGGTTAGGTTAGGTTAGGTTAGGTTAGGTTAGGTTAGGTTAGGTTAGGTTAGGTTAGGTTAGGTTAGGTTAGGTTAGGTTAGGTTAGGTTAGGTTAGGTTAGGTTAGGTTAGGTTAGGTTAGGTTAGGTTAGGTTAGGTTAGGTTAGGTTAGGTTAGGTTAGGTTAGGTTAGGTTAGGTTAGGTTAGGTTAGGTTAGGTTAGGTTAGGTTAGGTTAGGTTAGGTTAGGTTAGGTTAGGTTAGGTTAGGTTAGGTTAGGTTAGGTTAGGTTAGGTTAGGTTAGGTTAGGTTAGGTTAGGTTAGGTTAGGTTAGGTTAGGTTAGGTTAGGTTAGGTTAGGTTAGGTTAGGTTAGGTTAGGTTAGGTTAGGTTAGGTTAGGTTAGGTTAGGTTAGGTTAGGTTAGGTTAGGTTAGGTTAGGTTAGGTTAGGTTAGGTTAGGTTAGGTTAGGTTAGGTTAGGTTAGGTTAGGTTAGGTTAGGTTAGGTTAGGTTAGGTTAGGTTAGGTTAGGTTAGGTTAGGTTAGGTTAGGTTAGGTTAGGTTAGGTTAGGTTAGGTTAGGTTAGGTTAGGTTAGGTTAGGTTAGGTTAGGTTAGGTTAGGTTAGGTTAGGTTAGGTTAGGTTAGGTTAGGTTAGGTTAGGTTAGGTTAGGTTAGGTTAGGTTAGGTTAGGTTAGGTTAGGTTAGGTTAGGTTAGGTTAGGTTAGGTTAGGTTAGGTTAGGTTAGGTTAGGTTAGGTTAGGTTAGGTTAGGTTAGGTTAGGTTAGGTTAGGTTAGGTTAGGTTAGGTTAGGTTAGGTTAGGTTAGGTTAGGTTAGGTTAGGTTAGGTTAGGTTAGGTTAGGTTAGGTTAGGTTAGGTTAGGTTAGGTTAGGTTAGGTTAGGTTAGGTTAGGTTAGGTTAGGTTAGGTTAGGTTAGGTTAGGTTAGGTTAGGTTAGGTTAGGTTAGGTTAGGTTAGGTTAGGTTAGGTTAGGTTAGGTTAGGTTAGGTTAGGTTAGGTTAGGTTAGGTTAGGTTAGGTTAGGTTAGGTTAGGTTAGGTTAGGTTAGGTTAGGTTAGGTTAGGTTAGGTTAGGTTAGGTTAGGTTAGGTTAGGTTAGGTTAGGTTAGGTTAGGTTAGGTTAGGTTAGGTTAGGTTAGGTTAGGTTAGGTTAGGTTAGGTTAGGTTAGGTTAGGTTAGGTTAGGTTAGGTTAGGTTAGGTTAGGTTAGGTTAGGTTAGGTTAGGTTAGGTTAGGTTAGGTTAGGTTAGGTTAGGTTAGGTTAGGTTAGGTTAGGTTAGGTTAGGTTAGGTTAGGTTAGGTTAGGTTAGGTTAGGTTAGGTTAGGTTAGGTTAGGTTAGGTTAGGTTAGGTTAGGTTAGGTTAGGTTAGGTTAGGTTAGGTTAGGTTAGGTTAGGTTAGGTTAGGTTAGGTTAGGTTAGGTTAGGTTAGGTTAGGTTAGGTTAGGTTAGGTTAGGTTAGGTTAGGTTAGGTTAGGTTAGGTTAGGTTAGGTTAGGTTAGGTTAGGTTAGGTTAGGTTAGGTTAGGTTAGGTTAGGTTAGGTTAGGTTAGGTTAGGTTAGGTTAGGTTAGGTTAGGTTAGGTTAGGTTAGGTTAGGTTAGGTTAGGTTAGGTTAGGTTAGGTTAGGTTAGGTTAGGTTAGGTTAGGTTAGGTTAGGTTAGGTTAGGTTAGGTTAGGTTAGGTTAGGTTAGGTTAGGTTAGGTTAGGTTAGGTTAGGTTAGGTTAGGTTAGGTTAGGTTAGGTTAGGTTAGGTTAGGTTAGGTTAGGTTAGGTTAGGTTAGGTTAGGTTAGGTTAGGTTAGGTTAGGTTAGGTTAGGTTAGGTTAGGTTAGGTTAGGTTAGGTTAGGTTAGGTTAGGTTAGGTTAGGTTAGGTTAGGTTAGGTTAGGTTAGGTTAGGTTAGGTTAGGTTAGGTTAGGTTAGGTTAGGTTAGGTTAGGTTAGGTTAGGTTAGGTTAGGTTAGGTTAGGTTAGGTTAGGTTAGGTTAGGTTAGGTTAGGTTAGGTTAGGTTAGGTTAGGTTAGGTTAGGTTAGGTTAGGTTAGGTTAGGTTAGGTTAGGTTAGGTTAGGTTAGGTTAGGTTAGGTTAGGTTAGGTTAGGTTAGGTTAGGTTAGGTTAGGTTAGGTTAGGTTAGGTTAGGTTAGGTTAGGTTAGGTTAGGTTAGGTTAGGTTAGGTTAGGTTAGGTTAGGTTAGGTTAGGTTAGGTTAGGTTAGGTTAGGTTAGGTTAGGTTAGGTTAGGTTAGGTTAGGTTAGGTTAGGTTAGGTTAGGTTAGGTTAGGTTAGGTTAGGTTAGGTTAGGTTAGGTTAGGTTAGGTTAGGTTAGGTTAGGTTAGGTTAGGTTAGGTTAGGTTAGGTTAGGTTAGGTTAGGTTAGGTTAGGTTAGGTTAGGTTAGGTTAGGTTAGGTTAGGTTAGGTTAGGTTAGGTTAGGTTAGGTTAGGTTAGGTTAGGTTAGGTTAGGTTAGGTTAGGTTAGGTTAGGTTAGGTTAGGTTAGGTTAGGTTAGGTTAGGTTAGGTTAGGTTAGGTTAGGTTAGGTTAGGTTAGGTTAGGTTAGGTTAGGTTAGGTTAGGTTAGGTTAGGTTAGGTTAGGTTAGGTTAGGTTAGGTTAGGTTAGGTTAGGTTAGGTTAGGTTAGGTTAGGTTAGGTTAGGTTAGGTTAGGTTAGGTTAGGTTAGGTTAGGTTAGGTTAGGTTAGGTTAGGTTAGGTTAGGTTAGGTTAGGTTAGGTTAGGTTAGGTTAGGTTAGGTTAGGTTAGGTTAGGTTAGGTTAGGTTAGGTTAGGTTAGGTTAGGTTAGGTTAGGTTAGGTTAGGTTAGGTTAGGTTAGGTTAGGTTAGGTTAGGTTAGGTTAGGTTAGGTTAGGTTAGGTTAGGTTAGGTTAGGTTAGGTTAGGTTAGGTTAGGTTAGGTTAGGTTAGGTTAGGTTAGGTTAGGTTAGGTTAGGTTAGGTTAGGTTAGGTTAGGTTAGGTTAGGTTAGGTTAGGTTAGGTTAGGTTAGGTTAGGTTAGGTTAGGTTAGGTTAGGTTAGGTTAGGTTAGGTTAGGTTAGGTTAGGTTAGGTTAGGTTAGGTTAGGTTAGGTTAGGTTAGGTTAGGTTAGGTTAGGTTAGGTTAGGTTAGGTTAGGTTAGGTTAGGTTAGGTTAGGTTAGGTTAGGTTAGGTTAGGTTAGGTTAGGTTAGGTTAGGTTAGGTTAGGTTAGGTTAGGTTAGGTTAGGTTAGGTTAGGTTAGGTTAGGTTAGGTTAGGTTAGGTTAGGTTAGGTTAGGTTAGGTTAGGTTAGGTTAGGTTAGGTTAGGTTAGGTTAGGTTAGGTTAGGTTAGGTTAGGTTAGGTTAGGTTAGGTTAGGTTAGGTTAGGTTAGGTTAGGTTAGGTTAGGTTAGGTTAGGTTAGGTTAGGTTAGGTTAGGTTAGGTTAGGTTAGGTTAGGTTAGGTTAGGTTAGGTTAGGTTAGGTTAGGTTAGGTTAGGTTAGGTTAGGTTAGGTTAGGTTAGGTTAGGTTAGGTTAGGTTAGGTTAGGTTAGGTTAGGTTAGGTTAGGTTAGGTTAGGTTAGGTTAGGTTAGGTTAGGTTAGGTTAGGTTAGGTTAGGTTAGGTTAGGTTAGGTTAGGTTAGGTTAGGTTAGGTTAGGTTAGGTTAGGTTAGGTTAGGTTAGGTTAGGTTAGGTTAGGTT